>OY804576.1:134823717-134858717 GCA_963680875.1 Bathymodiolus brooksi | reverse complement strand
TGTAGCACAACACTTATGTAACAGTTGTCATTGTGGAAGAAATATATGATACAGTAGGTAAGTGATGTGTAGCACAACACTTATGTAACCGTTGTCATTGTGGAAGAAATATATGATACAGTAGGTAAGTGATGTGTAGCACAACACTTATGTAACCGTTGTCATTGTGGAAGAAATATATGATACAGTAGGTAAGTGATGTGTAGCACAATACTTATGTAACCGTTGTCATTGTGGAAGAAATATATGATACAGTAGGTAAGTGATGTGTAGCACAACACTTATGTAACCGTTGTCATTGTGGAAGAAATATATGATACAGTAGGTAAGTGATGTGTAGCACAACACTTATGTAACCGTTGTCATTGTGGAAGAAATATATGATACAGTAGGTAAGTGATGTGTAGCACAACACTTATGTAACCGTTGTCATTGTGAAAGAAATATATGATACAGTAGGTAAGTGATGTGTAGCACAACACTTATGTAACAGTTGTCATTGTGGAAGAAATATATGATACAGTAGGTAAGTGATGTGTAGCACAACACATATGTAACAGTTGTCATTGTGGAAGAAATATATGATACAGTAGGTAAGTGATGTGTAGCACAACACTTATGTAACCGTTGTCATTGTGAAAGAAATATATGATACAGTAGGTAAGTGATGTGTAGCACAACACTTATGTAACAGTTGTCATTGTGGAAGAAATATATGATACAGTAGGTAAGTGATGTGTAGCACAACACATATGTAACAGTTGTCATTGTGGAAGAAATATATGATACAGTAGGTAAGTGATGTGTAGCACAACACTTATGTAACTGTTGTCATTGTAGAAGAAATATATGATACAGTAGGTAAGTGATGTGTAGCACAACACTTATGTAACCGTTGTCATTGTGGAAGAAATATATGATACAGTAGGTAAGTGATGTGTAGCACAACACTTATGTAACCGTTGTCATTGTGGAAGAAATATATGATACAGTAGGTAAGTGATGTGTAGCACAACACTTATGTAACCGTTGTCATTGTGGAAGAAATATATGATACAGTAGGTAAGTGATGTGTAGCACAACACTTATGTAACCGTTGTCATTGTGGAAGAAATATATGATACAGTAGGTAAGTGATGTGTAGCACAACACGTATGTAACAGTTGTCATTGTGGAAGAAATATATGATACAGTAGGTAAGTGATGTGTAGCACAACACTTATGTAACCGTTGTCATTGTAGAAGAAATATATGATACAGTAGGTAAGTGATGTGTAGCACAACACTTATGTAACAGTTGTCATTGTGGAAGAAATATATGATACAGTAGGTAAGTGATGTGTAGCACAACACTTATGTAACCGTTGTCATTGTGGAAGAAATATATGATACAGTAGGTAAGTGATGTGTAGCACAACACTTATGTAACCGTTGTCATTGTGGAAGAAATATATGATACAGTAGGTAAGTGATGTGTAGCACAACACTTATGTAACAGTTGTCATTGTGGAAGAAATATATGATACAGTAGGTAAGTGATGTGTAGCACAACACTTATGTAACCGTTGTCATTGTGGAAGAAATATATGATACAGTAGGTAAGTGATGTGTAGCACAACACTTATGTAACCGTTGTCATTGTGGAAGAAATATATGATACAGTAGGTAAGTGATGTGTAGCACAACACTTATGTAATAGTTGTCATTGTGGAAGAAATATATGATACAGTAGGTAAGTGATGTGTAGCACAATACTTATGTAACCGTTGTCATTGTGGAAGAAATATATGATACAGTAGGTAAGTGATGTGTAGCACAACACTTATGTAACCGTTGTCATTGTGGAAGAAATATATGATACAGTAGGTAAGTGATGTGTAGCACAACACTTATGTAACCGTTGTCATTGTGGAAGAAATATATGATACAGTAGGTAAGTGATGTGTAGCACAACACTTATGTAACCGTTGTCATTGTGGAAGAAATATATGATACAGTAGGTAAGTGATGTGTAGCACAACACTTATGTAACCGTTGTCATTGTGAAAGAAATATATGATACAGTAGGTAAGTGATGTGTAGCACAACACTTATGTAACAGTTGTCATTGTGTAAGAAATATATGATACAGTAGGTAAGTGATGTGTAGCACAACACTTATGTAACCGTTGTCATTGTGGAAGAAATATATGATACAGTAGGTAAGTGATGTGTAGCACAACACTTATGTAACAGTTGTCATTGTGGAAGAAATATATGATACAGTAAGTAAGTGATGTGTAGCACAACACTTATGTAACCGTTGTCATTGTGGAAGAAATATATGATACAGTAGGTAAGTGATGTGTAGCACAACACTTATGTAACCGTTGTCATTGTGGAAGAAATATATGATACAGTAGGTAAGTGATGTGTAGCACAATACTTATGTAACAGTTGTCATTGTGGAAGAAATATATGATACAGTAGGTAAGTGATGTGTAGCACAATACTTATGTAACAGTTGTCATTGTGGAAGAAATATATGATACAGTAAGTAAGTGATGTGTAGCACAACACTTATGTAACCGTTGTCATTGTGGAAGAAATATATGATACAGTAGGTAAGTGATGTGTAGCACAATACTTATGTAACCGTTGTCATTGTGGAAGAAATATATGATACAGTAGGTAAGTGATGTGTAGCACAACACTTATGTAACCGTTGTCATTGTGGAAGAAATATATGATACAGTAGGTAAGTGATGTGTAGCACAACACTTATGTAATAGTTGTCATTGTGGAAGAAATATATGATACAGTAGGTAAGTGATGTGTAGCACAACACTTATGTAACCGTTGTCATTGTGAAAGAAATATATGATACAGTAGGTAAGTGATGTGTAGCACAACACTTATGTAACAGTTGTCATTGTGAAAGAAATATATGATACAGTAGGTAAGTGATGTGTAGCACAACACTTATGTAACAGTTGTCATTGCGAAAGAAATATATGATACAGTAGGTAAGTGATGTGTAGCACAACACTTATGTAACCGTTGTCATTGTGGAAGAAATATATGATACAGTAGGTAAGTGATGTGTAGCACAATACTTATGGAATCGGTCCTTGTTTAGACGAGATCAAAGTACTGCATAGAATTAGACATATATGTATATCATCATTGAGTGTACAAGAAATATCACAGTTTGCTTTGTAAGATCTAGCAAGTAAAACGCATAGGTTTGATAGAAGATGGTAACGAACTGATGTCATATGTAAACTTAACAATAAATAACTGCATGCATATCTTCATAATGAAAGATTGCATAGAAATTAACAAATGTAAATAAACAGCAAACTTCCAGTCAACTTTGCCTTAAAGGGCACCTCTATATGACAAATCACTGTCTATAAAGATCCGTCTCACTTTCCCACTAATGAATGGTGTATATAATTTTAACGTGTATTTAAAGGGCAATTGTCCATAATTTTCATGCTTCCTTGAGTGTTCTTTATATTCAGGTTTTACTGTATAGTTTATGCAGATTGAAACAAGAATAAAATGGTTTGATACCCATATTCACGTCTTAGTACACATATGTAAGTGTAAGATCTATACCCATATTCACGTCTTAGTACACATATGTAAGTGTAAGATCTATACCCATATTCACATCTTAGTACACATATGTAAGTGTAAGATCTATACCCATATTCACGTCTTAGTACACATATGTAAGTGTAAGATCTATACCCATATTCACGTCTTAGTACACATATGTAAGTGTAAGATCTATACCCATATTCACATCTTAGTACACATATGTAAGTGTAAGATCTATACCCATATTCACGTCTTAGTACACATATGTAATTGTAAGATCTATACCCATATTCACGTCTTAGTACACATATGTAAGTGTAAGATCTATACCCATATTCACGTCTTAGTACACATATGTAAGTGTAAGATCTATACCCATATTCACGTCTTAGTACACATATGTAAGTGTAAGATCTATACCCATATTCACATCTTAGTACACATATGTAAGTGTAAGATCTATACCCATATTCACGTTTTAGTACACATATGTAAGTGTAAGATCTATACCCATATTCACGTCTTAGTACACATATGTAAGTGTAAGATCTATACCCATATTCACATCTTAGTACACATATGTAAGTGTAAGATCTATACCCATATTCACATCTTAGTACACATATGTAAGTGTAAGATCTATACCCATATTCACGTCTTAGTACACATATGTAAGTGTAAGATATATACTCATATTCACATCTTAGTACACATATGTAAGTGTAAGATCTATACCCATATTCACGTCTTAGTACACATATGTAAGTGTAAGATCTATACCCATATTCACATCTTAGTACACATATGTAAGTGTAAGATCTATACCCATATTCACGTCTTAGTACACATATGTAAGTGTAAGATCTATACCCATATTCACGTCTTAGTACACATATGTAAGTGTAAGATCTATACCCATATTCACGTCTTAGTACACATATGTAAGTGTAAGATCTATACCCATATTCACGTCTTAGTACACATATGTAAGTGTAAGATCTATACCCATATTCACGTCTTAGTACACATATGTAAGTGTAAGATCTATACCCATATTCACATCTTAGTACACATATGTAAGTGTAAGATCTATACCCATATTCACGTCTTAGTACACATATGTAAGTGTAAGATCTATACCCATATTCACATCTTAGTACACATATGTAAGTGTAAGATCTATACCCATATTCACGTCTTAGTACACATATGTAAGTGTAACATCTATACCCATATTCACGTCTTAGTACACATATGTAAGTGTAAGATCTATACCCATATTCACATCTTAGTACACATATGTAAGTGTAAGATCTATACCCATATTCACATCTTAGTACACATATGTAAGTGTAAGATCTATACCCATATTCACGTCTTAGTACACATATGTAAGTGTAAGATCTATACCCATATTCACGTCTTAGTACACATATGTAAGTGTAAGATCTATACCCATATTCACATCTTAGTACACATATGTAAGTGTAAGATCTATACCCATATTCACATCTTAGTACACATATGTAAGTGTAAGATCTATACCCATATTCACGTCTTAGTACACATATGTAAGTGTAAGATCTATACCCATATTCACATCTTAGTACACATATGTAAGTGTAAGATCTATACCCATATTCACGTCTTAGTACACATATGTAAGTGTAAGATCTATACCCATATTCACGTCTTAGTACACATATGTAAGTGTAAGATCTATACCCATATTCACATCTTAGTACACATATGTAAGTGTAAGATCTATACCCATATTCACGTCTTAGTACACATATGTAAGTGTAAGATCTATACCCATATTCACGTCTTAGTACACATATGTAAGTGTAAGATCTATACCCATATTCACATCTTAGTACACATATGTAAGTGTAAGATCTATACCCATATTCACGTCTTAGTACACATATGTAAGTGTAAGATCTATACCCATATTCACATCTTAGTACACATATGTAAGTGTAAGATCTATACCCATATTCACATCTTAGTACACATATGTAAGTGTAAGATCTATACCTATATTCACGTCTTAGTACACATATGTAAGTGTAAGATCTATACCCATATTCACATCTTAGTACACATATGTAAGTGTAAGATCTCTATACCCATATTCACGTCTTAGTACACATATGTAAGTGTAAGATCTATACCCATATTCACGTCTTAGTACACATATGTAAGTGTAAGATCTATACCCATATTCACGTCTTAGTACACATATGTAAGTGTAAGATCTATACCCATATTCACGTCTTAGTACACATATGTAAGTGTAAGATCTATACCCATATTCACATCTTAGTACACATATGTAAGTGTAAGATCTATACCCATATTCACGTCTTAGTACACATATGTAAGTGTAAGATCTATACCCATATTCACATCTTAGTACACATATGTAAGTGTAAGATCTATACCCATATTCACGTCTTAGTACACATATGTAAGTGTAAGATCTATACCCATATTCACATCTTAGTACACATATGTAAGTGTAAGATCTATACCCATATTCACATCTTAGTACACATATGTAAGTGTAAGATCTATACCCATATTCACATCTTAGTACACATATGTAAGTGTAAGATCTATACCCATATTCACGTCTTAGTACACATATGTAAGTGTAAGATCTATACCCATATTCACATCTTAGTACACATATGTAAGTGTAAGATCTATACCCATATTCACGTCTTAGTACACATATGTAAGTGTAAGATCTATACCCATATTCACGTCTTAGTACACATATGTAAGTGTAAGATCTATACCCATATTCACGTCTTAGTACACATATGTAAGTGTAAGATCTATACCCATATTCACGTCTTAGTACACATATGTAAGTGTAAGATCTATACCCATATTCACGTCTTAGTACACATATGTAAGTGTAAGATCTATACCCATATTCACATCTTAGTACACATATGTAAGTGTAAGATCTATACCCATATTCACATCTTAGTACACATATGTAAGTGTAAGATCTATATCCATATTCACGTCTTAGTACACATATGTAAGTGTAAGATCTATATCCATATTCACATCTTAGTACACATATGTAAGTGTAAGATCTATATCCATATTCACGTCTTAGTACACATATGTAAGTGTAAGATCTATACTCATATTCACATCTTAGTACACATATGTAAGTGTAAGATCTATATCCATATTCACGTCTTAGTACACATATGTAAGTGTAAGATCTATGAGAGCAACAATAACGGATTACTTACATAAATGATAATTAAATTACCAAAGCAATGGAATCATGACATTTATAGTGGAATAATAAAAACCTGTTAATTTTCCAGTGTTTTATTTGAATTTCAATAATTTTTATCATGATGTACTATCAAACTTCACTACCGAATGAGAAGTCTGTATAGTGAACCTATGGTACTTTCAATCATAAAATAAGAAAAACGTACAATTTATGGACTCCATGGAATGTTATATTTTCACATGATTTTTATCATCTTCGTTAGCCAAAGGTTACGATTCACCTCCTAAGAGAAGTGGAGGTGGATCGCAAACATTGACTGGCGAAGATGGGTCTTTGGTTTGGGTTTATGGTGTTTAACGCCACTTTCAAAAATATTTCAGTTATATCGTGGCGGTCAGTTTTATTGGTGTAGGAGACCGGAGTATCCGGAGACAATCACCGACCTGTCGTAAGTCACTGACAAACTTTATCACATACTGTTGCATCGAGTACACCTCGCCATGAACCGGGTGCGAACTCACAACTTTAGTGGTGATAGGCACTGATTGCACATGTAGTTGTAAATCTAACTACCATACGTTCACGACCACCTCGGACCCTTGTTAATGAAGGAGTTTATCTTATGCATACCAATAAATAGATGCAAATAAAAAAGATCGTTCCATATCAATCACCTGTGGTGATATCGCAAGAAGATCATGGCTGCATATCAATCATCCGTGACGATATATCAATATCAGTCACGGTGACTGTTGTATCGTCCGTATTAAGTACATGTATATGATAATTTGCATATGTCATGTCCTTTTCAATATTACACCTTCATCAACCCTCAACCATCGTAGTCAGTCAAGAAGAGCTCTCAGGATTATATGGAAGTCTCGGGTTGGTAAAAGTATGAGACTGGGGAAAGCACTATATTCTGACATGGGAGATTGAGCGATGTTGTGAATGTGTGTGTCTGTGATGTGGGTTTTGTTGTGAATGTGTGTGTCTGTGGTGTGGGTTTTGTAGTGAATGTGTGTGTCTGTGATGTGGGTTTTGTTGTGAATGTGTGTGTCTGTGATGTGGGTTTTGTTGTGAATGTGTGTGTCTGTGGTGTGGGTTTTGTTGTGAATGTGTGTGTCTGTGGTGTGGGTTTTGTTGTGAATGTGTGTGTCTGTGATGTGGGTTTTGTTGTGAATGTGTGTGTCTGTGGTGTGGGTTTTGTTGTGAATGTGTGTGTCTGTGATGTGGGGTTTGTTGTGAATGTGTGTGTCTGTGATATGGGTTTTGTTGTGAATGTGTGTGTCTGTGATGTGGGTTTTGTTGTGAATGTGTGTGTCTGTGATGTGGGGTTTGTTGTGAATGTGTGTGTCTGTGGTGTGGGTTTTGTTGTGAATGTGTGTGTCTGTGGTGTGAGTTTTGTTGTGAATGTGTGTGTCTGTGGTGTGGGTTTTGTTGTGAATGTGTGTGTCTGTGGTGTGGGTTTGTTGTGAATGTGTGTGTCTGTGGTGTGGGTTTTGTTGTGAATGTGTGTGTCTGTGATGTGGGTTTTGTTGTGAATGTGTGTCTGTGGTGAGGGTTTTGTTGAGAATGTGTGTGTCTGTGGTGTGGGTTTGTTGTGAATGTGTGTGTCTGTGGTGTGGCTTTGGTTGTGAATGTGTGTGTCTGTGGTGTGGGTTTTGTTGTGAATGTGTGTGTCTGTGGTGTGGGTTTTGTTGTGAATGTGTGTGTCTGTGGTGTGGGTTTTGTTGTGAATGTGTGTGTCTGTGGTGTGGGTTTTGTTGAGAATGTGTGTGTCTGTGGTGTGGGTTTGTTGTGATTGTGTGTGTCTGTGGTGTGGGTTTCGTTGTAAATGTGTGTGTCTGTGGTGTGGGTTTTGTTGTGAATGTGTGTGTCTGTGATGTGGGTTTTGTTGTGAATGTGTGTGTCTGTGAGGGGAGTTTTGTTGTGAATGTGTGTGTCTGTGGTGTGGGTTTTGTTGTGAATGTGTGTGTCTGTGGTGTGGGTTTTGTTGTGAATGTGTGTGTCTGTGGTGTGGGTTTTGTTGTGAATGTGTGTGTCTGTGGTGTGGGTTTTGTTGTGAATGTGTGTGTCTGTGGTGCGGGTTTGTTGTGAATGTGTGTGTCTGTGGTGTGGGTTTTGTTGTGAATGTGTGTGTCTGTGGTGTGGGTTTTGTTGAGAATGTGTGTGTCTGTGGTGTGGGTTTGTTGTGAATGTGTGTGTCTGTGAGGGGAGTTTTGTTGTGAGTGTGTGTGTCTGTGGTGTGGGTTTTGTTGTGAATGTGTGTGTCTGTGGTGTGGGTTTTGTTGTGAATGTGTGTGTCTGTGGTGTGGGTTTAACCTCTGTTTCTATGATTGTTCTATTAGATTGTTGGGGCTGATCCTACAGCGTGAATTTTTTTGTTTTTCATTTTATTACTTATAGATACCTCTGAGATATGCAGGACCGTTTATTTGAACTGCATACAGCTGATAAAATATCACATTAGCACACAAAGAAGCAGTGGCTCCGAAGGCAGCAGCGTATGAAAACCTGTTTGACCTTCCCATCACATCCATGGGGCTGAAATTCATATTGACATAAATAGAATAACAGAAAGTCAGTAATAATTATATGAAAAATTAATCAAATTTTGTTAAATATTTCATACATGCTGTGCAGATGTGGCAATCTGTTGGCATACGTTTACCTAAAATAAAGGGACGCAGGAAAAAAACAATTTTCAGAACAAATCTGGATCATTATTATTTTGGTCTTCTCGTTTAGTGTGATAACATTTTTATTGTAAAATAGAAAATGGGGTCAGCCGTAAAATTATACGAAGTCCCATCTTCGCTATCCTGTCATCTATTCAAAACGTGCTTCGCTATCCTGTCATCTATTCAAAACGTGCTATACAACATTTTTTAATTCTTGAATTAAAAAGCACTAGACCTCCTGATTGTGGTAATGTTTTAACAATACTCAGAGTTAGTATGACATTTCAAGGAATATTTTAAAATACTTACAAAACGACACCGGGTCTCCCTGACAAACACTCCAGACATCTATGGACTCGCTTTTCAGTAAATGCTAATATTAAAGTACAAACAACCTGTAAAATAACGAATTTTATATTAGATTAACTTAAAGTAAATACTGACTATCATCATGACAAATAATTATGACATAACTAAGCACAAATACAATACCAGTCACTCGATTGGCTCGTTCGCTAATGCTCATCTAAAAGTTTCGTCTTTCACTCCACGGCTGATATTGCACTATATATACATGCATAAAGTCAAATAATATAAGTAATACACATACGCTTATCTCCAATAAACCAGGGACGTAAAGCTGAACTTTTAACACGGAAACAAGACAAAATATTATTATCCAGTGAACCACGGAACTAAGGGTAGCACAGCCCCTTTTGTTTACTTGTTTACTTTTATTTTTTTTTTGTTGTTGACATTTTGAACCAAATATCCCTCCGCTCCCTTGTCCGGTTCACTCCTAGACAGTTGTATATACATTTCTTTAAAAACAAATAATTAAAAAATAATTATTTCCTGATGAAAGAAAGAATGACATACTCTATTATTTTTCTTACTAGAGGCTAAAAGTCTATAAATAGTTATAAAAAAACATGGTTGAATTAATAACTAGAATATCAACTACTTACAGCTGGAAGAATTAAAAATTGATATAGTGTGTCATGTGGAATCACTGGTGTACATGGTGGTCTGAAACAAGTCATATAATCATGTAAACTTGTGGATTGATTAAGGTCGTTCAAATACAAATCTAATACAATATTTGTGATTGATTTGGTGGAAAAAAACTACATCCTGTCGGGGTCCATAATAAATGTCAGTTGAATTATATGTAATATTACATATTATACATTTAATTTAGGGTATTTACTAGCAACAGAAGATTGAAATATATCATAGCAACATACTAAAACTCATGAATATAATTTATAAAATAAGAACACACCCACATTTCAGTTACGTTGTTTGATTTTGCCGTGGAGAACATAAAACATGTTTTTAAATCTATATTTTTATAATATTTAACACTTTTACCAACCCTTCGGCACTAGAAAATGTTTCTTTTTATATAACTCCTACAAATGTATTTTATCAACAGCAAAAAACATCATTAACACATTCTGAAAGATCTCCATTATAACAGTTCAACATCAAACAAAAAGGACCCTTTTTTTTTTTTATCTATGAATTAAAATTTCCCCGGAGACACAACAGGTAAATCTGTATAATGGCAGTCAAAAACAGGTGTTCAATATCTTCTACAGTATCATTACAAAATGTACATAGAGATGTTTTAGATCATTTATATTTCATTGGCAGTTTATGTGTATAAACAATCGGTGATGAATATCATTATGCCATGTCATGCAGTGTATTATTAAAAGATGAAAGAAAGAAATCACTACCACATTACTGTACCTATAATCCAAATACATACTTGTGAATTTAAATCATGTAGTCAGGTAATATTAGAAAAACTTTATAGGTTCATCAAAATTATACATGTGCAAGTGAGTTAACAATTACACAATTGTTCACACGTGTTTATTATTATTTATTGTGTATATTGATGTATATATGCTCTCTGTTACTATGATTTTAGCTAATGAGAATAAAAATCATATTCATTCACAATTCCATGGTTGAGCTTGAACTGAAATGACTGAAGCTGGGTGTTTGATGTCAATTTGTAAGCATTCAAGTATATATCTGACCAATCTTGATCTGATATATATCTACCCAAAAGGTTAATTCATTTGGTTTGGCTTTTTTCTGTTTTTACTGGGTTTTTTTTCAATAAACTTCCCATTGTGAACTTTCCATTTATATGTAGTAACATTCCATCAGCACCTGCATATGGAGTATATATCTCTCAGTTGATACGATATTCCAGAGCTTGTGGTTCCTATCAGGATTTCCTTGATAGAGGGTTGCTGCTAACAAGGAAGCTACTGAACCAAGGGTTCCTCTTGGTTATGTCGAAGTCATCACTTCGAAAGTTTTACGGTCACCACCATGACTTGGTTGAATATCTGTGTCACAAATGACCACGGATATGTTCCACTTGTCGTAAACACTTCCCGGTCCTTTCCTCATTCATGACTTATCACCAGGTTTGTAACTAAATTAACACGACGGGTGCCACTAGTGGAGCAGGAACTGCTAACCCTTCCGGAGCACCTGAGTTCACCCCCGGTTGTTAGTGGGGTTCGTGTTACTCGATCTTTAGTTTTAAGTGTATGCTTTGTAGATCGTTGTTTGTCTTTTTGTACTTTTTCTTTTGGCCATTGTGTTGTCTGTTCTTCTTCGATATACGGATTCTGATTACCCCTTTGGTATCTTCAAACTCTTCTTATCTTTATAATATGTTCACTAGTGCTATTTACAAGCTTAGGAACTTGTTGTATTTTTGTATTTCATTCTTATGGTAAAGCGTGAATAATTGGATCTAGCGGTCAACATTTTTATCAATACATCCATAAGTCGGACATGAGAAGATCAAATGTTGTGAGGCAAAGAATAGAAGAAGAAAGTCGATTGCTATTTTCCGATTATTAGAATGGGTTTTATACACAAGTCAATGAATATTTAATTATCATTATGAATTATGACAAGATTATATCTTGTCTTGATTGCATCGATGTTTGTGTGTACATGTATACATGTATATATATATATCTTGCTTTACACCATATGCAAAATGCAAGTCACGTATCCAAAATATAGGTTCCATTGAACGGGAAATCTGGCTAAGATTGTATTTGAATAGGTGCGTGTCTTAATCCGTTTACTATTGAAATAAAGTAAGATGACATACACAGATTATTTGTGATTACAAATTGATGTAAAAGTTGTAAGAAAATGTTTATAGACTCACTTTTCACTGGAAGAATTCCCTGCGACATCGCCATATAGAATACTGATTGGTCCGAGGAAATCAAGCGACATTTTGTCTTATCTGAAATAACGGAATTACATCATAAAATGTTTCTATATTTAGAGATAAATTGTTTGATTATTATTGTAAATCTTTATCAATACATCGTTGTTGAAAATTGTAAAAAAAACCAACAACAAACAATTAAACACTAGTGCTAGACAAAGTAACCGGCCATAACAATACGAACAACTCTGCCGCCATACCACACACTCCAAAATACATCAAAGAAGATAACAGTTAAGCCTTTAGAAATATAGGTCCTGATTTAACACAGGCAACAGATAACGATAATATATACATGTAAACAAGCAGGTCAGTAAACACGTGTAGCCGAAGGGTTCTAATTCTTTAGGTACATAGCGGTGCGTTGTCGTTTTTGTCGTAATTAGTTGGGTAGTTAGTCGTACTTCCTTTTTAAAATTCGCCATCATGAAGGAAGGACACCAACTTGAATTAAGGACATCAAATAGCCAAAGTTTTAGTAATACGTGTATCATTTAGTGATTTAAAAGGAAACAAACATCAATGGATTTGATATTTACTTGTTTTTGCTGTGGATGTTTTATTTTAAACATGATGTTTGCGCGATTTAAATTCGTCGTCAAACGATACTGTGTTCACACGTGTTACAAGTCTCGATCATTGACCGGTCACAGCGTGTATAGGGAATTATGCGTAGTTACACACTAGTTCTATTGTTATCGATAGGTATTCAAATTTTGGAAATACCTATTTGTCAAAAGAATTCGCACGTGTCTTAGGCCCAGGACAAAAAGAGCTTGAACACCTGGCACAGTGTCGAGGTGTTCAAGTGACTTATCGATGACAAAAACGGCTGCATTTAATATGTACAAGTAAATTCAATATTTTTGATATTATATATTTTTTATAAACAATATCACTAGAGTGTAAGTCAGTTACCGACTTCGATCTCGGGTGAAGCTAGATAAACACCCTCGCCCGTGCTTTGAGCACCTCGAACGCTACGCGGTCTCGGCGCACAATTTGCACTGGCTCAGGTGTTCATCTAGCTTGAACACCTCGATCTCAGTCGGTAACTATTACTTACATTATTTAAATATATTCATGGAGAAAAATGTAAATTTGTGTACGATCTATGCACGAGATCAAACTTTCACATTGGCCTGACCTAAGTTGGCGAAGTTTACACTTGCATTGGAAATGCATATAAATTTATGTAAATTCGTTCGTGTTGGTAAAAAGACGGGTCGCTTTGTTTATCATGTTGTCTATGTGATTAATTGATTATGTTTTTGTCTATGTGATTACTGTGGTTAATTGATTACAATATAAGTAATTGATAACATTGTGATTAATTGATTGCATTTCAATTATCAGACCTATGAAGATGTTCAGTTATTTTAAATTTCATGTATTGCTTTCATCTGGCTACCAATTGATACACAAAACGGGAGTTTGGAGTTAGAAAGTCTTTTGTGAAGGAGGTAAAATAGTATTATTATATTTCCCGCCGTTGGACAATTATTCAAAATGGCGGGTTTTACTCTGTATTGTGTTCCTTTGAATTGAACATTAATGCAGGAAAATATTTAAAAAAAATAATACCCACAGCTATTTATGTATTCTTTCTAATATGACAAATAATAATTGGTTTGTCTGTATATTATGCTACTGTAAATCTAACATTGATACAGGGAAAATACCTTCGTAAAAAAAAAGAAGTATGTTTCTTTTAATGTGACAACTAAAATCATAAAATGTCAATTATTTTCATTAAATATAGTCTGCTCAAATATTTTTTTTCATAAAGCAGGTAATTTTACACCTGAAATGTTCAGTGTCATCTACGGTAACTAAATTTGAACATTGTCATTACATCCGATGCGACGATACTGCACAATATTACAAAGTTTCTTTATCTGCAGTTTCAGCTTCTGATGAATAATCCTAACCTAGCCAGGCAATGATCAGTGATAACGTAGAATATGAAATTAACACGCAACCACTACCCAGTAAGGTATAAAAGGGAAAGTTTTTTTCTCTGCTGATAATGACAGCTATTTGTAACAAAGGGCGGCAGCCATCTTAAAAAAGTGTACAAAAATGAGACCCGGATGTACACCTTATGTACTCTTAACGGCAAAGAGCTAGACATGGGACATAACTCTTCCCTTAACTCCGAACTGTCGTATTCGTCCGTATTGCATGATCGCACTCACGGAGTCATTACATTACAAATTCTGAATACAGAATCACTTGTTGTTCATGCCTTGGTCACATGCAATCACATTTAACCACTTGATAATATGAAACCGGCACGGCCATGAATGCTCGCGCATCTGAAAATTATCTGGCAATTTCATCAAAAAGTGTCGAGATTTTTTGGGCCGAGATATATTGGGGACGACTTTTTTTTAGGGCCGAATCTAGTCTCATTCAATCGCAATCGTAACTACTCGGCCATTCTCGCTACCCTGCAAATAACCTCGTACGTACATAGTAGAAATTCTTCTTAAATTGTTTGCCGGAAGTTAAGTTAAGTTATGCCGCACAAAAATATAGTCCACGAAAATCCAATATGGAAGACATACTAAGTAAAATCTAATCATGCAAAACTAATTAAAACTTTAATTAAAATATAGAAAATTGCTTAAAATATAACTTTATCAAACTTTCATGTAACTGACATATGAAAAGTAGTGCGATTTATACGCCTAATGCATACGAGGTTATTTGCAGGGTAGCGAGAATGGTCGAGTAGTTACGATTGATTCAATCGAGCTGTCGTTCCTTTATTCGAGTTATCGTTCCTTACGAAATCTCAAAAGTTAACTTCCGCGTAGAAACACAAATTCTTGTCAGTATGTCAGAAGAGATTTAATAAATTAAAAAATATCAATATAAGTAAAACAAGTTAGCAAAATGACTTTTATTACATACGGGTTCCGGGTTTCAGTGGTATCGGACGTACGAGAGAGGGTACGAGACTTCAGAATCACATTTGCGCCTTATGTTAAGAAGATCTTCATTAGTTAAATGTGTTAGTGTGTTACGCGGAAACCGGTGTTTACAAAGCGTCGAATTTTTTTTTCTTCGACAGTATGTTCAACCAAGTTTGTTAAAAAATCCTAAGTACACATTTTATACCATAAAGAGCTCGCTTAAGCTCGCATACTACCTACTGTTGCCATGCTTATATGATTATTGATTATATTATTGATTATCACATGATTGCCATGATTAATAACATACGGGGGGGGGGGGGGGGGGGTACACGGGCTATAGAACAAAATGGGCTGCTTATGCAAATCATCTTGGACTGCACCTCATGTAAAATAAACCAACTGATTCCATATACAAACCAGGATTTAGTGCAAATTGTAAGAGCCACGCAGCACTACTGCTTTGCGTTACACCAAAAGAGAACTGAAATATTGAAGAACATTATATAGAAAGGCAGATATAGTGAATAGATAATAGTTTTTTCTAGAATTTATCAAACATATATAAGTCAGCTAATAGGATATTTTTCTTACTGTGTCCAGCACCCGATCCGTTCATTAAAGAGATCGTTTTACATTTTAAACTTTAAACTGTTTATACGCATCCTTAAATGATGAGTTTACCTTTTATGAATCAATTTGTTTTAACAACGGAAGGATTGCTGTATTCGGAGAGTGCGTGAAGGAAAGACAAAGGTAGTTGTTCAATAATAAATTACGACTGCGCTTTTATCTTTTAGTGCTGTGTGTATATACGTTTTTACTAATATGAATAACTAAACAGCGGAATGGACTTTTAACAACGCTATTAATTGTAATACTTCTGAAACGACTATTTTACAATACACGTTTTATACTTTTTAGTAATGGATGTAAATACGTTTTTATGCCACTAACCGAACTTACACAACATGGAAATGATGAACTTTTAACTACTACGTATATTTGATCATAACTGTAAATACGTATCTTTTTTTTTTAAGTATGTGCCCGTTAAGTTAGGTTTTATAATTTTATCCATAATTGGAGTGCTCCGAATCCCGGAGGAATCTTACCTGTACAAAGACAAAGAAAGACAAAGGTAGTTGTTCAATAATAAAAGACAGAATTGTTATACTTCTGCTTTGAGTTTCAGGTAATGTTGAGACGGTCCACTAGAAAGCGGGTGTCAATCGCTGCAAGTATAGGTCAAGGTGCTTCCGCAAGGAAAAAGGTTATGACGAGTAGTCCGCCAGCAGTTACATCGTCAAGTGTGTCGTCAGCGGTCATGTCAACCTTGCCAGCCGTAGGATTTCCAGAGCTACTTTATAGCAGGGTTCCTCAGCGGCATTCTACCTCAACCGTTGGAGTAACAGGACAAATGCCACTTATGTCTATACTACCACAGCGGTATCCTGTAATAACTGCTGGAGAAACTGTCCCACAGCCAAGTACTGGTTTAGTTTCACAGCAGATTCCTGTAATAACTGCTGGAGAAACTGTCCCGCCGCCATGTACTGGTTTAGTTTCACAGCAGATTCTTGTAATAACTGCTGGAGAAACTGTCCCGCTGCCAAGTACTGGTTTAGTTTCACAGCAGATTCCTGTAATTACGGCTGGACTAACTGTCCCACAGCCAAGTACTGGTTTAGATTGGCAGTGTGATGCAGGTAATATGCATGTAATCTTCAAAGAGTAAGTAATTATGCTAAATCAAATTTTCGAGTTTATTTGAAGTTTGTATGAATGTATTGTCAAAATACCAATTAATCCGGTATTATCTTAAACCGTTATATAAACATGTCTAGTGTCATAATTTCATATAGGTATAACCACCAACACCTGTAAATTGAGGCTCTTTTTAAATAACATTTATTTTTACAAATAAAATTAACCGCAATTGTTGCTGTATTTAAAAAAACAAATACATGAGTTTCCGTTTTGAAAATATATGAATACAGCATATTTTAAACTCTAAATGAAAATATAAATACATTATAAAATAATAAAAATTAATTAGAAATGAAATAGCTTTAGACTAATTAGATTTTTCCCTGCTATTGCTCAGACCCTTGAGCACTTTACAAAACTACCAAAATACACATATATACACCAGACCGAGAGCAGCTGATGTAACTTCTTTGTTGTATTCCATTTGCAACTTTGATTTTGTCGTAACCATTGTTCACGGCTGGTAATCCACACAAGCAGAACAGTCGGTTCTGCAAAGAAATTCGTGAGGATAACTTCCGGTTTTGGTGGAGGAGAGTTCACGAAGACGCTTCGCAAGGTATGTACATGTCAAAAATTGGAATTTGCTTTTTTACTGCTCGAATATTGCAAAATCAGATAATGCTATGCTGTGGCGAATGCTTTTACGATTAGAAACATGTATAGTTTATTGTTGTATATGAAGTGTAACTCTCGCAAAATCAATCGTCCCACGAAAAACATGACGAAAATTGTGACACTCTTACATTTCTAAGTTGTTCTTTGCAAAGATGCAAGTTAAATTTTTATTTTTTTTTCATCATGGGAGTCTAAATGTAATCGGGGATAAATTCCGATTCGTCAGAAGTAAATTGAAGTCTAGATAAATCTACAAACTGTCAATTTTCTCGTTTTCCTGCTTGAGGAGATCGGTTCTGATAGAGCACATTGCGAATGCATGAGGAGATTTGCTAGTTTTGTTAATTGTTTTCTGCAAAATTGATAAATTGACACTTTTAAGCATAAAACTGATAAATACTCTGTCCACTTTCAGAAGATGCCAGGATTCAAGGGAAAGAGGAAAGGGGACTGACATTGACTCTTTACAAAAAACCATTTCGATATAGATTGCCTGTATCACCGCCAAGAAAACGAACAAAAACGAGTAGCAGTACACCAAATCTAAAATCCCCATCAATCAGGACACCAAGTTTATTAAAAAAATCTCTTTCAATTTCAAAATATTTACTAGTATATCCTTTCAAACGGGTTTCCACACCTATTCGGCGTTGAAGATCCTGTTAAAATGTCACTTTCATTTTTTGGGCCAGACATAAACCGAATGAAGCGACCACCAAATAACTTTCTCCCTAACCAAAAAAATTGGAGAGTTGATGGCGAATATCTCATTTGACGTGATTCATTTTTGTCAAACCATTCTACAATGTCAAAAAACAACTCAGATGCAATGTTATTCAAAGGGAATTTTCCATCTTGTACTAATTTAAAGAATTTCAATAGCTTGTCCTTTTTCCCAACATCGGAAAGTTTGTCAAGAACATCTTGAAAAACTTCAACTACCGAAGCTTCTTCCTACGGGTCAACTTCTATCTTGCCTATACTTTCATCAAGACTCATAAAGAAAACATTGTGGAAACCCGTTTGAAAGGATATAAATATTTTGAAATTGAAAGAGATTTTTTTAATAAACTTGGTGTCCTGATTGATGGGGATTTTAAATTTGGTGTACTGCTACTTGTTTTTGTTCGTTTCCTTGGCGGTGATACAGGCAATCTATATCGAAATGGTTTTTTGTAAAGAGTCAATGTCAGTCCCCTTTTTCCTCTTTCCCTTGAATCCTGGCATCTCCTGAAAGTGGACAGAGAATAGTTTATTTTGATTATTTATCAGTTTTATGTTTAAAAGTGTCAATTTATCAATTTTGCAGAAAACAATTAACAAAACTAGCAAATCTCCTCATGCATTCGCAATGTGCTCTATCAGAACCGATCTCCTCAAGCAGGAAAACGAGAAAATTGACAGTTTGTAGATTTATCTAGACTTCAATTTACTTCTGACGAATTGGAATTTATCCCCGATTACATTTAGACTCCCATGATGAAAAAATATTGAAAAATTAACTTCCATCTTTGTCAAGAACAACTTAGAAATGTAAGAGTGTCACAATTTTCGTCATGTTTTTCGTGGGACGATTGATTTTGCGAGAGTTACACTTCATATACAACAATAAACTATACATGTTTCTAATCGTGAAAGCATTCGCCACAGCATAGAATTATCTGATTTTGCAATATTCGAGCAGTAAAAAAGCAAATTTCAATTTTTGACATGTACATACCTTGCGAAGCGTCTTCGTGAACTCTCCTCCAGCAAAACCGGAAGTTATCCTCACGAATTTCTTTGCAGAACCGACTGTTCTGCTTGTGCGGATTACCAGCGTGTTGTTATTGTTCAAATGTTCCTGGCTTTTAAGAAATCACTACACGATAGATCACTTGACATTAAGGCAGAGCCTTAAAAAGCGTAGCTTTAGTTCAGAGCTCATTAGATTGCAGATCAAATGTTGAACAATTCAACCACCAGAAGCAGAGGGTCCGGAAGACTACATTAGGAAGTCAATAACTGTACCTTTTCTCGACTATGCGCTAAATGAAATGTAAACATGGTTTACCGACCTACACGCCAAAAAACCGCTTTGGGACTACAGTTGGTTCCATCTATCATTGAAAATATTGCTCCAAAACTGAGCCCCCCCCCCCCCCCCCCCCACGTCAACAGAGTCTCTGGATCCGCCCCTGAATATACATGTATTACAAAGTACATTCTGATTGAAATTTTGTCATATTTAACTTTGTTTCTTGCCTTCCAAGTTATCTACATTGAAATACAAGTTCTACAACATATTTTCTTTTCACATTTCTTGAAAAGTAAACTCTTAGATTCTTAAAATCCCTTGTTTTATGTGAATTAAAACGTTGGCCTTGAACTTGGCGTTGTCAGTTGGATCAATATATGGCTATAGATTTAAGATAGAAAATAAGATTAAAATATTAAATCCAATTTAAACATTAAAACTTGTTGGTCAGACGCTCGTTTCCGTGTGCTTTAAGAAGTTCAAAATTCTGTCTCTCTTTTGTTTATTCAAAACTATTAATAAACACAAATTGACGCGTCAACAATACCGGGACAAGCATTTGAACTTGAGTGGGTACTTGACAGACTCCGTTGTATTTTTCCCATCAACGTTAGAAATCAAATTAAATTTTCCATTTTTTGAATCATTTGTTGTGATGATGGGTCATCGGAACAAAATTGTTACTGGCCTAATTGTATAAAATATCTTACAATCTTTTGTTTTAGCTTTGATCGCTACAATAGTATTCATAAATTCAAATTTACCCACCTGTAGATTATAAATGACCATTTTGAAATGTATACGTTTTTAAGTAAATATTTAAAGCTGGCCTTGTGTGTAGCTTTAACACATAAGTACTTATATAAACAATATAAGGTTTAACCGGGACACAGTTTACTTTTATATAACAGCCATTGTGTAATGGTTTGAAGTAAAGATAAATATTAAAAGTAAAGGGTGTTCATGTTGTCTTCTACTGCGTTCGTCATCTTTTAAACATTTTGTCAATAAATACAATTTAGGTAGTTTTCTAGCATATTACTTATTTTATAATGTCCGTCATAATACTTTTATTTCATAAATACATAATCAATATGGAACATTGTAGGTTACGTCATAATATATGTGTATACATGACCTTTGAACTCCATATAATGCGGTAATGAAATAGAAACAATATAATATAATTCAGGTTAAACTCGGTCAACCACGAATCTCTTTAATAATAAGGCTGTATTACATATCTTTTTGTATTTAGAACATATAGTAAAGTGCCCTCGACCAGTTAGATAGCTTGATTTTGTTGTTCTTTATTATATTTAAGAAAGTAACTAACCATGTTCTTAATAAAGGATTAGATGGCCATTTGACTTAACTATAAACTATATCAGTCATTGAGGTATCTTTATTGATAGTCACTGTAATAAAAACAGACTCAACTCTTTTGTGAACCATTATAGTTGGTTTTGGTTTGGATTTGGCCTATGGTGTTTAATGCCACTTTTAACAATATTTCAGTTATATCGTGGAGGAAACCGGAGTACCCGGTGAAAACCACCGACCTGCCGCAAGTCACTGACATGTTGTACACCTCGCCCTGAGCGGGATCCGAACTCACAACATCAGTGGTGATAGGCACCGATTGCATAGGTAGTTGTAAATCCAACCATCATACGATCACGGCCATGACGGCCCTTGAACTATCATAAAAGACCTCACGCTACATTAATAGGAAATAACAACTGACATTTAAAAGCTTTCTTTTCACACAACTATTAAAGTTCAGTCTTATTAACTCACTTTTAAGTTCCGACAGAGTGGTAATCTTTGTTTTTTCATTTTATTTGAATCCCCTTTGAACAGAATTTAAACAGCAAACACATCAATAATAAACCTTATTTTGTTAGAAAATTTCGTAAAATATGAAAATTTTCAAAAAAATTCAAAATTATAAAATAAAAAATGAAAATTTAAAGTTCATTTTTTTTTTAAATTTGAAAATGTCAAAAATTTCATAGGATTTCAAAAAAATTCAAAATGATAAAATTTTCAAAAAGTTTCAAAAATTTCAAAGTTTTCATAAAATTTCAAAATTAGAGTAAATAAAGGTAATAACAAAATTACCGAACTCCGAACAATCTTACAAAGGGAAAGTCAAAACTCATAATTATATAAACAGACAAAATCAGTCAACAACCGGAAAACTGTGAAAACCGTAATGACCCTGACTTGGTACAGGCATTTCTAAAGAAATGGTGGGTTGAATCAGATTTTAAGGCGCCAAACCTCCCGCTCTCATTACGGTTCAAAGGTTCCGGCTGTCACTGTAACAGTATTTAAATACAGGAACAAAATAGGTAAAATAGTTGTCAAAGCAGTACCATATTCGGTGACGTAAATGTCAAAAATATTTTTACGTCACACATTGACAAAAAAAATTCTTGACATATTTGACTCTTTATCTTTATACATTTGCACTATATGAAAATGCATCGCTTATAATTTTTTCTGCAGAGACGGAATATATTTCGACAAGATATTGGTATCGGAATATAAACTTTTTAAGAGATCGAATAAGGCGAATCTTTTTATAGCCCTGGTCCAGTAGCCTGTTTCTCAGATGAAGATGACGTTTCAGGAAATCAGAATAATTGCTACTGCCCCTTGCATAGCGAATCAATTGCGAGATGTAAACACCATATGCAGGAGAAGCTGGTATATTGCTGCACATATTTGGAAAATTTATGATTTTAAAATTGAAGTCGTCCCGCTTATCATAAATTTTAGTACTGAGTTGACCACTGTCGTCAAATTCGAGGTATAAGTCCAAAATAGAGCCGTATGCCAATATGAAAAACATCACGTAATAATACTATATTATGGAGCAGAGTACAATATTGTTGTACTCTGCTCCATATAACCTCATATTGATCTCGTTCAAGTGCAGTAATTGTATAATATATTAAAATGTATCAGCAAACTGAAGAAGTGTGGATAATAAGATGGAAGATAACTGAACACAAAAGAGTCTGAAAGCTATCAAACACATTGAGTAGGATTCACTAGACTCGAAAACGAAAACTGCTCCTCGACTCTTCTGTCATTATTTGAACTCTCATATAATGCTATTCAACCACCACTAGTACATAGAAGTTAACGATCACCAGCAATATGAACGAAATAATGTTATGTTTTTGTAATATATTGTCTACTTAATGATTTATATGTAACGGAGAAGACCTCGTAAGTTTATAACTTATGTATGATCCGTTCGTTGTCTATAATTGACTGACAATAAAATATGTTTAAAGTAAAAGCAATATGAGACAACATTCCAGCAACAACAGTACTGGAAACCAGTTGTTAATTGAATATTTGAGATGCGAACGAAGTAAGTACTCAGCTAATTGAATAAAGGAAGGCAAGATGAATAATGAACAGCAAAACCAGGAGTACCACGTACACGAATTCATATTGAAACGTTTTCGTGGAAAGACTTGTAATACCTGAAAGATAACTATTATTTTTATAGTTACATACAAACTATTTCTTTCTTGTGTGTCCTGCATGATATCTATGTTTAAAATACTCGTAATAAGAGAATAAAACTAACAACTTCGATAAACCATTGGAATCGAAGAATTGAACGAACGGCTTAGGGATGGACAATTCACATAATGACGACGTCGTTTCTTCTTATTTCGATAACAAAGAAATGCACATCGAAACGCAATAAACTCGGCTACTTATAAAGAATGTGAGGAAATTGTTTACTTCGGATCAGACAGACGTGTACAAAACAAACAAAATGTTGTCCATTTCTCCTTTCATTCCAACAACGACCCGTCAGGAAAATAGAACACGGAAACTTGAAAGAATAGGAAAAAGATGACAGTTCTTATCCGACATGCATTCTCCATAAAATAAAATGACACCGAGATCCTACCTTTCTAGTACAACAACTACACCACCCAAACCGTCACTAAATAAAAAGATCATTAAGAGAAATAAGAAAAAGCAACAAATGCTGGAAAATCTTTTATTTCTTATCATGCATCTGCATAAAACGTATACAAAATGGTGGACATTCTTCTATTTTTACTATCGACATTTTCAATCAGAATTGATGTGTGCATGAACGAGACAAAACAAACAAGCGCCACTAGAAATCTGAAATCTAAAATTCTCCATTGTGCATCCAGAGAAGAAAATCATGTTTGAAGAGTCTATAAATTGTAATATGACGTCGTTTTGGATCTTTGAATGTATATACTACACAAGTACTATTATATTTAATATTTACTTAGCATATAAACTTCGTAATACCCGTATATATAAGTACACATTCTCATGAAAATATACAGCACAGTAAATATATACACTGTGTCAATCGATTTAAAGTCAATTATATTTTTGAACAAGAAAACGTTAAAAAAAATGTCCAATTATACGAAGATAATTATTTGATATTTTCATATTGGTTATTATCAAATCTAGATACATGGAAAGTGTCTCCAATTACACATAGCGTGCAATATTACAAACTCGCTGAATTTTCAGAATCAATGAAAAAAAATGAACATGTGTAGTGTTATGTATTTCTTAAAACTGACACACACTAAAGTAAATATACTCATCGAAAATAATTGATACATCAATGTACACGATTAATTACATCAACTCACCTTCACCAAGGGATGCAGAACTCGTTAGTGGTCAATTGATCTTATCACCTGATCAATCTACATGTTTATATGAAGTGGAGTGGAAATAGGTTGGGTATTTAAGATTACCTTAATTTTTCACCCTACAAATATTAGTGTAGGTGTGTGTATTTGATCAATAGAAGGTGTATTCAGTATGAAATGAAGGATTTAAAAGTATACAATACGGGAATATCTGCGGTGTATGACACATCGTGTTGCAGTTAAACGGAGGCAACACCCATTCCAGTTAGTTTAGTTTTATGGTGTTTAACTCCACTTTCAACAATATTTCAGTTATATCGTGGCGGTCAGTTTTATTGGTGAAGGAAACCGGAGAACCCGGAGAAAACCACCGACCTATATGGCAAGTCACTGACAAACTTTATCTCATGATGTTGTACACACCCAAACCACAAAACGTTTGCTGTCATGTTATAGTACCATGTGTGTCGACGCCGTTGTCGTTTTTGAATGGGTAGAACAGTGATTTTTCACAAATCCTGCTGAAATGTAAACACAATTTACCTTGACATGAAATAAAGGTTCAGATTGATTATGGGAATTCTAGAACTGTATGTACCCGTATTCAAACAGAAGACCCAGGGGCGAATCCAGAGACTCTGTTGACAGGGGGAGGGGGCTCAATTATGGAGCAATATTTTCAATAATAGAAGGAACCAACTGAAGTCCCAAAGCGGTTCTGGCGTGTAGGTCGGTAAACCTTGTTTTCATTTCATTTAGCGCATAGTCGAAAAAAGGTATAGTTATTAACTTCCTAATGTAGTCTTCCGGACCCTCTGCTTCCACATTATCTCCCATTATGTGTCTCCCGCATATTCTAGGTTGTTTAACCTCTATGTCTAGTGGTTCACATATTTTAACACTCCTCTCAAAACATTGGTGGTTGAATTGTTCAACATTTGATCTGCAATCTAATGAGCTCTGAACTAAAGTTACGCTTTTTAAGGTTCTGCCTTAATGTCAAGTGATCTCTCTTGTAGTGATTTCTTAAAAGCCAGGTACATTTGAACAATAACAACAATGGTTACGACAAAATCAAAGTTGCAAATGGAATACAACAAAGAAGTTACATCAGCTGCTCTCGTACTTTCAAAATAATTTGGTCGTCAAAAGAAAATATGGTGCAGTTTTTCAGAAATCAAGGTCAAAGGTCAAAAAACATTTTTCACACAAAAATGCATTGAATACCAAATTTCAATTAGAATCCCTTATTCATTAAAGAAAGATGAAAAATTGCATATTTGGTTTTCCATATTCAATTTTCTATCTAAAACGTCGGATGTCATCAAAAAATAATTGTTCTGTGCAAATTTATGTGTTTTCACAAAAAGGGGGAAGGGTTTTCGCTTAAAAACCTGGTAATTTTCCAAACTGTCGAAGCATGCATTAAAACTTATCCAAATGTAAGAAAATATAGAAAAATATGTATTCTACAAAATAAATATAAATAATAGCCAAATTATAATGAGGAATATAAGTTTTGTTCACATAGATTTGTGTTGGTACATTAACTCATACAAAACATACTTATAAACAAAAACACAACTTCTTGTATGCAACAAAATGCATCAACAGAATATAAATCAGCACGAAATAAGGCAAAACAACTGTACAAGGCATTCTGAGTGACTGGAACTGCCTTTTTCATGTGGAAATTGGAGCTGTTCTACACAAGACTTAAGCGAAACAAGACCTTTGCAGAACAATGAAACAGCTCGTCAAAAAGTGTACATGATTATGTTGTTAAGACATTAAACGTCTTCTGCAAGGGTATATGAATGGACGTTTTTACATGATTCTGATCCTTGGCAAGAACATAAGTCAGTACATGCAAGGTTCTGCTCTGCACAAACACAGGACTTTTTACATTGCGATTTCCCCTTGCATGAACACACTAGATCACGGAGAAATTCTGCTGACATGTTTCCTTCAAAGTAGACTGGATGCAAAGAATCCTTGACAGTTCGCCATCCGTATTCCATTGGTGAAGGCAGAGGTGATTTTACCGGACAGAAAGCATGCTAAACTTTGGTCTGTAATGAGGCACAAAGAATATGTTGACGAAGCGCCGCTTCTGAAGGTGGTAATTTAACCAGACTTGCATCCCGACTTGTAGCAAGTTTTACTTGAAGTTTGTTAATGTTATGATGGGAGGATGCAAAAGACTTCTTCTGATCATAAAGCCTAGCTACAAATCGTGAAGAGCATGAAATAGCAATATCTTTGTCGGGATCTCCCAAATTTTCTAAATCATGGAAATCTGGTGCTTTCAGTATTTTGTACACTGACTTTTTGACAATTCCAAAGAAGGAAGAGGTAGTGTCACACCCAGAGAGAGCATGTGCGGCAGGAAGAACTCTACCTGTGATTTATGAGAGAGAAGAACATAGTTCATGAATAGGTAAAAACCTACGACCGTCCTTAACACTAATAATGTTTCCCATTTGAACCCACAGTTCACTGGTGTTTGTCATCTGCTTATCAAAATAAATACAGAGAACAATGACATATGTATCAGAGGTTTTGATAATGATCCTGCCTTGCTTTCCCAATTCTTTGAGCCTTTTGTCAGCATGTAATGCCTGGAGGATCGCACGGGTGTCCGCCTCTTCTTGTGTGCTGTACAAGTCAGGACAATCAAAGACTTCATGGTCTGAAACAACGTTCATAATTTCCGGATTTCCAAATGAACCGGCAATGTAATACAGATTTCCAGGGGGCACTAATGGGTTACTTTGATTGAATTTGACAATGAAATCACCAAAAAAGTTTATGAGTGCCTGCTTGTTTTCTTTGACAGATAGAAATTTCTTCCAGTCAGGAACATTTCTGCCTTCTATGACTAGGAACACCTTTGTATGGGCAGTCACTTTGGTACGACGCTCTCTTTCAGCCGACTTGATGGAGTTTTTTCCGAGTTTTTTACGTCATACCGGTCAAATATATCTGCTACTGTATGTGCTTTTGCAAAGCACGATGTCAACTGTCTGCAGTAGTCGGTGTCAAAGTCTCCAAAGGTTCTATGTTTCTTTGCATCCATGCACTGAGCTAGTGCCATGCCATCTCTGATGTAAGTTGTCAACGAAGGGTCAAAATCCGGCAACGAAAGAACTGGGGAAACTTCATTTTCGAACTGCTGCACTAGATCTGGTTTACAAGATTTCCTCATTGTACCATCTTCATGGAACATGGACACCGGGATAGGCCCTACAGGAAGTGAAAGAATGTTGTCAATCGTGACATCATCTCTGCTATTAGCCAAAACCGGAGCACGTCTGAAAACAATTTCTGGATTGATATGACCGGTTATGATTTCACTAGATTTGTATTTCAGGGATGTTTTGGCATGCATGTGTTCAAATATTTTTAATTGTGACTTTGAGATAGGGCTATAAAAGCTCACACTGTCCTACAGAGAGAGCACTGTTAACAAAGGTTCTGCACTTGTTTTCACCTTCGTTGACAGCAGACAGCAAATAATCCTGTACTTCTCTGGTAGCATGCATGCCTGTAGAAATATTCATGAGACAAGGAGGGTGGGCCTCTATATATCAAAGGAGTCAGTCATGGTTTCGTTCAAATGGTTTACTATTGCTTGGACTTGTTCCTCATCTCGCTTCAAAACTGTTTGCTTCATTTCTTCATGTGAGGTATTGCTGGTGCATGTAATACCTGCCCTGTCGTTTATTGCACTACTAAGTGATGCTATGAAATGTCTAGTGAGTTTCCATCTAACAAGGGCAGATTTCTGATTCGTTATTCCTACGATACCACCTGAGTCCTTCGAATCTTATATGATGTTTTTTCAGTGTCCATATCGCTCCAAATACCATTGAACCTGCCGGATGTTTGTCTAATGGAAAACTCGCCTTTTTCAAAAGCTGATTTTATCTCGGCTGAAAGGTCTAGCATATCAAGTATATATACAGGCATCCATCTAGAGTAATTTGTACGGTTAGTAATGAAGAAATATGGCAACATTTTTGATGAAGACATCAGATGTGCCGACCAATCACCCTCCCATTCTGCTCGTACATTTGACAACATAATTTGAACCGCCACCAGAAACATATCCCAGTATTTGAATGTATCGCATCCCCATTTTCTTAACTTACAGATTAGAGGCTGTACATGGTCTTCAAACAATTCTTCAACTTTAGTTAGTAGTGCTGATGTTTCAATCGTCTGATCACAGATACTTCTATGAAATTCAAACAGCGCATTCCAGAACGCTGATGGTGTCTGATCGATGTAGTCAAAGGTCCTACACCAGTGTATGAATGCCGCGTAGGGCTTCAAATACAAGTGTGAACCCCCTGACAGCCCTGTTAAATTCTTTGCCAACCAACAATAAGCTCAGCTGTATTTCCAGCATACACGCCAGAATCAACCAAAAGATCACGAAGACCGCCATCGGCCCAAAGTTTTCCTATAGAAGATAAGAAAAAAGACAAACTGTGAAAACCACAAAGTCTAAGAATATGGCGATTGAAAATGTCAGGCTTTGACCATTTCATCTGTTGGGCAATAGCATAAAAGTTTCTGGTCGAATGTTTGTATAGCATGCTCCTCAACTCAATAACTAAATTTGCCTCTTAGAATGAACAAAAATGAAAAATAACCACAACCTCAAATTCGAACAAACAACATTTAAAAGTCAAAAGAACAAAGACACATCAACAAATACAAAAGAAATAAATCCATAGTTAACGTAAATTAATCGAACATAAGGTGCACTCGAAGTTCAAGATCAATATGGTGAACAAAGTATTCAGATCTACCGGGACCGGACACAACTTTCCGAAAAATTAAGTAAGGTAAAGATTTGTTAGTCTATATTTTGGGTGGTATATAAAATCCCATTAAAGAAACTTAGATAAAGAAAAAGGTGTGTCACTGAATAGGGTAATGATTATATTTTAAATTTCTACTAGTTACTTAACTATTTATCAACTGGCGCATTATTGTACAGAATTAAAATCTGTTGAAACTACAAAATGACCCCATTTACAATATTTGTTATTGTTATTATTTTTCAATAATAGGTTTATTGTGTTAGTTTTTTCGCTTAATGAATAAAACATTATATGTAAACTTTGAATCCAATGCGAAAGAAATATATTTCTATACAGTTTTTAAATACCGGAGCAAAACTGTTAGCCACTCGAGGTCCAAATTTAAGTAAATTTTGATAACTATGCATAGAATTTTAGAAAACTGCACCATACGACTTTTTGACGACCAGTCTAAAATCAAAGTAAAATCATTTTCCTACAAGTATGAAGTGAAATTAAACTCCGTTAATATGCGACTTTTGCGTAGTTGGTCACCGGGCTATCACCAATCCAGTAGTCAGGCAAGTAATTGAAGCTACAGCTATTATCACGCGGTCTCACATCAGTTGATCAGGTGCAAATGTACATTAAAACTAGAATAAATAAAATAGGAAAGAAGTACCACGTAAATTAGTCCGTTATTATTGATCATTTTGCGATTCTTTTGATTTGGTTTGTTAGATGACACAATAATTGTGATTGATATAATTTTTGAACAACAACTATGTAATTATCTACCAAAGATAACGATTGGTGTGTAAAATATGAATGTAAATTTCTAAGATATAAATATAGAATAACGGAAGTTATGAAAGTAGAGACAAACATTATCGTCAATATCACAGCGAGTATTAATAATGTACCTTCAAAACTGACCGTGGCGTTATTGTTTTCATCCTTATTGTCATTATGTGTTTGACGTCCCACACTGACCGATAAATATAGAATAATTCCGTTGTAAAGGTCGAGACAGAAATTATCACTAATATCGCAGCGAGTCTGGTAGGACACACTGCGATACTAGTGACCGATAATCAGTTTCAGTATTGACCCGTTCTTTAATTGCGAAAATATCACTCATTGAGTTCAAAGGAAAAATTCCCAAATTCCCGATAAATACTCTATCAAATAAATAATGTTACAAATAACTGCCATACTTGATCGCGAATTATTTGTTTTAGATTGTGTTATCGGGTTCTTGGTATTGTATATTTGTATTTTTGGCCATTTCGTATTAACAGTGATATAGTTTTATTGTCCCTCTTGATTAGATAGTGTATCAACAAATATAAATATGATTGTTGCATAATAATCTACCAATAGTTTAAATAACATTTTACTTGATCAGTATGTATTTTAATATTTTCCTTGTGTTAGGGATAACTATTACTGGACAATCCGAGCCTTTTTTATTTCGGAAGTTTGCTCCAGAATATGACACACATTACACCATTACAAAGGAAGCCTTAGCTCGATCTGCACTACGGTATATTACAGGTGCTACCGAACTGTCAGATGAAAACACCAACAGGAATGCTAGATCTATTCTTTACAAACTATTTGGTAAAGGTATGTTTTTTATTGATTGATTGATTGATTGGTGTTTAATGCAAACATTAGCAGTATTTCAGCTATATCGTGGCGTGGCATATTTATGTCTGTTAGATGGAAAATATATGAAGATACTAAAGGGGTAATCAGGATCCGTAAGAAGAACAAACAATGTAATAGTTAAACAAAGGGACAAACAATGATCTACAAAACCCTACACAGAATACCAAAGATTGAACAACTCGAATCCCACCAAAAACAGGGGGTGAACTCGGGTTCTCCGGAATGGTAGGCAGTTCCCGATCTACTAGTGGTACCCGTCTTGCAATCTGAAGGACAAGTATCCATAATTAGATACGTTCTGTATTGTCATTGTACAATTCCTTGCAACTGCAACAATTTAAAAAAAAATAGATGCTGCATTTGATAATAGTTAAGATATTGTATTTTTTCTACAGAAAAGGAGACACCAGATGGCAATCAGTGTACTTGTAACTTAAAACAGTATCACATCGTTATTAAACATGACTTTTAGTACTTTGGACAAATTAAGTCTTTCCAAATATATAATAATTACAATTAGGATGGGAATAAACAGATGTACAACTTATCGGTAGTAAAGTCAAGATTGCATATTATCAATGTTCCGATAGTGTTGTATTATTCGTTTTATCAAAGATTGTCATGCTTCAATGCGTAATACTTATTGTTTTTCATATTTTACTTGCAGTTGTTTATCCATGCCCAAATGATAATGTAATATAAAATTGTCGGCAACCTATGACCGATCTCTCTCCGATGTTCCCCATGAGCGCGATCAGTCAGTCGTGGATTAGCGATACTCTCCACAAGGGCGACCAGCCAGTCGTGTGTTACCGATGATCTCCACAAGGGTGATCAGTCAGTCGTGGGTTACCGATACTCTACACGAGCGCGATCAGTCAGTCGTGGATTAGCGATACTCTCCACAAGGGCGACCAGCCAGTCGTGTGTTACCGATGATCTCCACAAGGGTGATCAGTCAGTCGTGGGTTACCGATACTCTACACGAGCGCGATCAGTCAGACGTGGGTTACCGATACTCTCCACAAGCGCGATCAGTCAGTCATGGGTTACCGATACTCTCCACGAGTGCGATCAGTCAGTAGTGGGTTACCGATACTCTACGCGAGCGCGATCAGTCAGTCGTGGGTTACCGATACTCTCCACGAGTGCGATCAGTCAGTAGTGGGTTACCGATACTCTCCACAACGGCGATCAGTCAGTTGTGAGTTACAGATACTCCTCACAAGGGCGATCAGTTAGTCGTGGGTTACCGATACTCTAGGCGAGTGCGATCAGTCAGTAGTGGGTTACCGATACTCTCCACAAGGGCGATCAGTCAGTCGTGGATTACCGATACTCCCCACAAGGGCGATCAGTCAGTCGTGGGTTACCGATACTCTCCACAAGCGCGATCAGTCAGTAGTGGGTTACCGATACTCTCCAGAAGGACGATCAGTCTGTCGTGGGTTACCAATACTCGCCACAAGCGGGATCAGTCAGTCATGGGTTATCGATACTCTCCACGAGCGGGATCAGTCAGTCATGGGTTATCGATACTCTCCACAAGCGGGATCAGTCAGTCATGGGTTATCGATACTCTCCACGAGCGGGATCAGTCAGTCATGGGTTATCGATACTCTCCACGAGCGGGATCAGTCAGTCATGGGTTATCGATACTCTCCACAAGCGGGATCAGTCAGTCATGGGTTATCGATACTCTCCACAAGCGGGATCAGTCAGTCATGGGTTATCGATACTCTCCACAAGCGGGATCAGTCAGTCATGGGTTATCGATACTCTCCACAAGCGGGATCAGTCAGTCATGGGTTACGGATGATGTGTGATCTGTAGTATAGAACTCATATAAGAAACAAATCTTGTATCTTTGTACTACAAACTCCTGTCATTTCATACAATCAAAGTACGAAATACGAAACAAAGTAGGAGAGCAATATTTCCCTTGCTGCTCATCACAGAATGCAAGCTCTATTCTCTTTGACTTGTGACAGGTGCTTTCTTAAAAAGCTAATCTACGTATTGGTTAAATAAAACGTAAGAGATAACTGATAGTACAATCACCAACGGACGATCAAGAGACAACATAGGCCGGCCTGTAGAAACAGAACGAAGACAGTAAGAGATAACTGATAGTACAATCACCAACGGACGATCAAGAGACACGGACACCATAGGCCGGCCTGTAGAAATAGAACGAAGACAGTAAGAGATAACTGATAGTACAATCACCAACGGACGATCAAGAGACACCATAGGCCGGCCTGTAGAAACAGAACGAAGACAGTAAGAGATAACTGATAGTACAATCACCAACGGACGATCAAGAGACAACATAGGCCGGCCTGTAGAAACAGAACGAAGACAGTAAGAGATAACTGATAGTACAATCACCAACGGACGATCAAGAGACACCATAGGCCGGCCTGTAGAAACAGAACGAAGACAGTAAGAGATAACTGATAGTACAATCACCAACGGACGATCAAGAGACACCATAGTCCGGCCTGTAGAAACAGAACGAAGACAGTAAGAGATAACTGATAGTACAATCACCAACGGACGATCAAGAGACAACATAGGCCGGCCTGTAGAAACAGAACGAAGACAGTAAGAGATAACTGATAGTACAATCACCAACGGACGATCAAGAGACACCATAGGCCGGCCTGTAGAAACAGAACGAAGACAGTAAGAGATAACTGATAGTACAATCACCAACGGACGATCAAGAGACAACATAGGCCGGCCTGTAGAAACAGAACGAAGACAGTAAGAGATAACTGATAGTACAATCACCAACGGACGATCAAGAGACACCATAGGCCGGCCTGTAGAAACAGAACGAAGACAGTAAGAGATAACTGATAGTACAATCACCAACGGACGATCAAGAGACACGGACAACATAGGCCGGCCTGTAGAAACAGAACGAAGACAGTAAGAGATAACTGATAGTACAATCACCAACGGACGATCAAGAGACACCATAGGCCGGCCTGTAGAAACAGAACGAAGACAGTAAGAGATAACTGATAGTACAATCACCAACGGACGATCAAGAGACAACATAGGCCGGCCTGTAGAAACAGAACGAAGACAGTAAGAGATAACTGATAGTACAATCACCAACGGACGATCAAGAGACAACATAGGCCGGCCTGTAGAAACAGAACGAAGACAGTAAGAGATAACTGATAGTACAATCACCAACGGACGATCAAGAGACAACATAGGCCGGCCTGTAGAAATAGAACGAAGACAGTAAGAGATAACTGATAGTACAATCACCAACGGACGATCAAGAGACACCATAGGCCGGCCTGTAGAAACAGAACGAAGACAGTAAGAGATAACTGATAGTACAATCACCAACGGACGATCAAGAGACAACATAGGCCGGCCTGTAGAAACAGAACGAAGACAGTAAGAGATAACTGATAGTACAATCACCAACGGACGATCAAGAGACACCATAGGCCGGCCTGTAGAAACAGAACGAAGACAGTAAGAGATAACTGATAGTACAATCACCAACGGACGATCAAGAGACACCATAGGCCGGCCTGTAGAAACAGAACGAAGACAGTAAGAGATAACTGATAGTACAATCACCAACGGACGATCAAGAGACAACATAGGCCGGCCTGTAGAAACAGAACGAAGACAGTAAGA